>OX382264.1:41068970-41071470 GCA_947507595.1 Pyralis farinalis | reverse complement strand
CCCTGTGGAACCCCGCACCCGACAACCCTTCTGACCATATGGCCCCTCGCGTCCTCGTAGCACACCTCCCTGTCCTCCAGGTATGCCTTCAAGAGCCTCCCCAAGTACGGAGGCACCTCAAAATACTTGAGGGCCTCCAGGATGGTACTGTGGGGGAGGCTGTTGAAGGCATTGGCGATGTCGAGCGACACCGCCATCACCACCTCTCCCTCGCGCTCCGCATCCTCCGTCACCGACCTTAGCCGCCTTATGGCGTCGACGGTCGACCGTCTGGCCCGGAACCCGAACTGGGCATCCGAGAGGCCCGGTCCCGGGCCATCCTCCAAATGCTGAGCGAGGCGGGAGGCGACAACCCTCTCCAGGGCCTTGCCCGCCTCGTTCAGCAGAACGACCGGTCGAACCGCCGACCCCGAGTCCGGGGGCCGGTCTCCCTTCAACAGAAGGCAGAGCCGGCCCACCCTGAAGGGTCCCGGGCAGCACCCCGACCGCAAGCAGCAGTCGAGGAGCTCCCGGAACCTGTCTCCGAGGTGCACGAGAGCCAATGCTAGCACCTTCCCGTGCACCCCGTCCGGACCCGGCGCCCTCTTTTTGCCTCGGAGGCGGTCAACGACCGCCTCCATCTCCTGGTCGGTGACGGGCGGCGGAGCGCCCTCCTCCTCTCCTCTGGAGTCCGACGTCCGACGTAGGACCATCCTCGGGGGAGCGTAGCCCCGTGGGGTGTCGGGGAAGAGTTCCCCGACAACCCTCTCCAACACGGCTGGCTGGAGGGTCTCCGTCAGTGGGGCCGACTGAGCGCGGATCTTGTTCCGCGCTCCTCTGTAAGGTCGGCCCCACGGGTCCCTATCCAGACCCTCCAGCAGCTCCTGCCACGCTCCCTCCTTGGCCCTACTGATGGCCATCTGCAGGGCTCTCCTACTCTCCACGTAGACGCCGTGCAGACGGCCATCCCTTTCTTCGTCCCGGGGGCGGCGACGCCTGCTCCGGGTGTACGCTCTACGCGCCCCGTTGCAGACGTCCCGGAGGTCGGCTATCTCCGCCGACCACCAGTAAACCGCCCGCCTTGGGGGCGGACGCCCAACACTGGGCATGGCCGCCCCGCACACCGCCGTGAAGGCGTCGCAGAGACGGCCAGCCCCTGGCTCCACCCCCAAATCCTCCATCGGCGGGAGGCCCCAGCGGCCGACAATGGCCGCCTCCTCAGCCAGTTCCCGGTCGAGCCTGGTGAGCGCCCAACGCGGGAACCGGCTCCGCCACCGGGACGAAGTCGTCGGACTCCCGGGGGCTGGAGACACCTCGAACCTGATGTAGCGATGGTCCGAGAGTGTCTCCACCCCCGTCTCCACCCTCCAACCCTCCACTCTGCGTGCGGTGGACGCGGTGGCGAAGGACAGGTCCACCACCGATCCTCCGTTCCACCGCACGCACGTGTGGACTGTCCCCCTATTCAAGAGGGACAGTCCCGCGGCCAGCGCCCACTCCTCCACTTTCCGCCCCTTGGCTTCCGTGGCCGGGTTGCCCCACGCCGTGGATTTGGCGTTGAAGTCCCCGGCCACGATAACCTGGGCGGGCGCCAGCCGCCTCACTGCCGACCCCAGAGCATCGAGCAGCTGCTCCAGGGCCGGCAGGTCGCGGTTCGGGGAGAAGTACACACCGATGATTGCGTACTCTCCCCGAACCGCCGCCACGTAACCGCCTCCCCTCCCCCACACCACGAGTGGGGGGCTGGCGCCAGGCCTCGTGACGATGGCCACGGAACCGTCCAGATCCCCGGCCCAGTTAGGCCGGGAGGGCACGGAATATGGTTCCGCAACCACCGCCACGTCCACGTCCCACTCCGCCATGGTCTGCAGGAAAAGGTCCTGAGCCCCGGCGGAGTGGTTGACGTTGGCCTGCAGGAAGCGGGGATGTCCGGCCATTACTCGGACATCCCAGCCTCAGGCGCCACCTGCCGCCCACTCCCGCGGGAGATGGGGGACGTTCTCCCGCGGACGGATGGGGGGTTGCAGAGACGGCCCCCCATCACGTGTGTGGCCTTCCTGCCGGCGTCTGCGCACACTGCACAGCGGGCCTGAGCCGAACAGCCCGAGGCGATGTGCCCCGGCTGCCCGCACCTGTAGCACAATCGGCTGCGGTCCTCCTTGGAGGGGCACAGCTCAGCGGTGTGCCCCTTCCCCATGCACTTGTAGCAGTACATGGGGCGCGCCTCCAGCAAGTGGAGCTGCGCCCTGCTCCATCCCACCCCGACGCTGCCCCGTTCGAGCAGCTTTTTCGCTGCCGTCACCGGGCAGCGCATCAGGGCTGAGCTGGAGCCACGCCAGTCCGGGCGGATTTCACCCACCCGGACCTGCTCGGGGGCGCAACCCCCCTCGCGAGCGACCGCAACCTGCACCCGCTGTGCAGTAGCTGCGTCATCCAGACCGGTGATCCGGAACTCCGCGCACTTCACCGGCCTGGAGACCTCCGCAACGCCGGACAGAGCAGCCGTCAGTTTCGCCGCCAG
>OX382264.1:41048970-41063970 GCA_947507595.1 Pyralis farinalis | reverse complement strand
AACCTAACCTAACCTAACCTAACCTAACCTAACCTAACCTAACCTAACCTAACCTAACCTAACCTAACCTAACCTAACCTAACCTAACCTAACCTAACCTAACCTAACCTAACCTAACCTAACCTAACCTAACCTAACCTAACCTAACCTAACCTAACCTAACCTAACCTAACCTAACCTAACCTAACCTAACCTAACCTAACCTAACCTAACCTAACCTAACCTAACCTAACCTAACCTAACCTAACCTAACCTAACCTAACCTAACCTAACCTAACCTAACCTAACCTAACCTAACCTAACCTAACCTAACCTAACCTAACCTAACCTAACCTAACCTAACCTAACCTAACCTAACCTAACCTAACCTAACCTAACCTAACCTAACCTAACCTAACCTAACCTAACCTAACCTAACCTAACCTAACCTAACCTAACCTAACCTAACCTAACCTAACCTAACCTAACTAACCTAACCTAACCTAACCTAACCTAACCTAACCTAACCTAACCTAACCTAACCTAACCTAACCTAACCTAACCTAACCTAACCTAACCTAACCTAACCTAACCTAACCTAACCTAACCTAACCTAACCTAACCTAACCTAACCTAACCTAACCTAACCTAACCTAACCTAACCTAACCTAACCTAACCTAACCTAACCTAACCTAACCTAACCTAACCTAACCTAACCTAACCTAACCTAACCTAACCTAACCTAACCTAACCTAACCTAACCTAACCTAACCTAACCTAACCTAACCTAACCTAACCTAACCTAACCTAACCTAACCTAACCTAACCTAACCTAACCTAACCTAACCTAACCTAACCTAACCTAACCTAACCTAACCTAACCTAACCTAACCTAACCTAACCTAACCTAACCTAACCTAACCTAACCTAACCTAACCTAACCTAACCTAACCTAACCTAACCTAACCTAACCTAACCTAACCTAACCTAACCTAACCTAACCTAACCTAACCTAACCTAACCTAACCTAACCTAACCTAACCTAACCTAACCTAACCTAACCTAACCTAACCTAACCTAACCTAACCTAACCTAACCTAACCTAACCTAACCTAACCTAACCTAACCTAACCTAACCTAACCTAACCTAACCTAACCTAACCTAACCTAACCTAACCTAACCTAACCTAACCTAACCTAACCTAACCTAACCTAACCTAACCTAACCTAACCTAACCTAACCTAACCTAACCTAACCTAACCTAACCTAACCTAACCTAACCTAACCTAACCTAACCTAACCTAACCTAACCTAACCTAACCTAACCTAACCTAACCTAACCTAACCTAACCTAACCTAACCTAACCTAACCTAACCTAACCTAACCTAACCTAACCTAACCTAACCTAACCTAACCTAACCTAACCTAACCTAACCTAACCTAACCTAACCTAACCTAACCTAACCTAACCTAACCTAACCTAACCTAACCTAACCTAACCTAACCTAACCTAACCTAACCTAACCTAACCTAACCTAACCTAACCTAACCTAACCTAACCTAACCTAACCTAACCTAACCTAACCTAACCTAACCTAACCTAACCTAACCTAACCTAACCTAACCTAACCTTTTTTTTTTTTTTTTTTTTTTTTTTTTTTTTTTTTTTTTTGTGACGCGGGGAAAAATGCGTTACGCACACCACCGGTGCCTGGGTGGCCTCCGGTGGTAGTGTGGGACTCCCCGTCGGCTGTCCGACGGTATACCCACTAAACAACCCCGCGAAATGCCATCGGCCGCGTTGGTGTGGTGCCCCGGATCTGTCAGCAACAGGGCACCACTGCGACTGGCCAGCCCCTCAGAAGGGGCCGGACTTCTCCAATCTAGGGGCCATCCCGGCAAATTGGGACAGCCCCTCCGGCGGCGGGACCGTTATGGGGCCAGGTTCCCAGCCTGACCCCTAGTCCCACAGGTTAGGGAGGCGGCAGGAGGTGCGCGTAGCGCCTCCGCCGCACTCCCGTCCGCCGTCTCCGGAGCGGGACAGCCACGGGATCATCTTCCCTGTCCCGCTCCATGGCCTCCTTCCGCGCCATAACTATTTCGCAGAAGGAGGCCATCGCCTGCCAGCACCTGTCACTCCCGAGCATGGAGCGGACCACGCTCGGGAGCGAGAGGTCCGCGTCTCCCAGCGCGGACTGCAGATCGCGGCGCTGCCGAGACCACATGAGACACTGCTCCAGAACCTAACCTAACCTAACCTAACCTAACCTAACCTAACCTAACCTAACCTAACCTAACCTAACCTAACCTAACCTAACCTAACCTAACCTAACCTAACCTAACCTAACCTAACCTAACCTAACCTAACCTAACCTAACCTAACCTAACCTAACCTAACCTAACCTAACCTAACCTAACCTAACCTAACCTAACCTAACCTAACCTAACCTAACCTAACCTAACCTAACCTAACCTAACCTAACCTAACCTAACCTAACCTAACCTAACCTAACCTAACCTAACCTAACCTAACCTAACCTAACCTAACCTAACCTAACCTAACCTAACCTAACCTAACCTAACCTAACCTAACCTAACCTAACCTAACCTAACCTAACCTAACCTAACCTAACCTAACCTAACCTAACCTAACCTAACCTAACCTAACCTAACCTAACCTAACCTAACCTAACCTAACCTAACCTAACCTAACCTAACCTAACCTAACCTAACCTAACCTAACCTAACCTAACCTAACCTAACCTAACCTAACCTAACCTAACCTAACCTAACCTAACCTAACCTAACCTAACCTAACCTAACCTAACCTAACCTAACCTAACCTAACCTAACCTAACCTAACCTAACCTAACCTAACCTAACCTAACCTAACCTAACCTAACCTAACCTAACCTAACCTAACCTAACCTAACCTAACCTAACCTAACCTAACCTAACCTAACCTAACCTAACCTAACCTAACCTAACCTAACCTAACCTAACCTAACCTAACCTAACCTAACCTAACCTAACCTAACCTAACCTAACCTAACCTAACCTAACCTAACCTAACCTAACCTAACCTAACCTAACCTAACCTAACCTAACCTAACCTAACCTAACCTAACCTAACCTAACCTAACCTAACCTAACCTAACCTAACCTAACCTAACCTAACCTAACCTAACCTAACCTAACCTAACCTAACCTAACCTAACCTAACCTAACCTAACCTAACCTAACCTAACCTAACCTAACCTAACCTAACCTAACCTAACCTAACCTAACCTAACCTAACCTAACCTAACCTAACCTAACCTAACCTAACCTAACCTAACCTAACCTAACCTAACCTAACCTAACCTAACCTAACCTAACCTAACCTAACCTAACCTAACCTAACCTAACCTAACCTAACCTAACCTAACCTAACCTAACCTAACCTAACCTAACCTAACCTAACCTAACCTAACCTAACCTAACCTAACCTAACCTAACCTAACCTAACCTAACCTAACCTAACCTAACCTAACCTAACCTAACCTAACCTAACCTAACCTAACCTAACCTAACCTAACCTAACCTAACCTAACCTAACCTAACCTAACCTAACCTAACCTAACCTAACCTAACCTAACCTAACCTAACCTAACCTAACCTAACCTAACCTAACCTAACCTAACCTAACCTAACCTAACCTAACCTAACCTAACCTAACCTAACCTAACCTAACCTAACCTAACCTAACCTAACCTAACCTAACCTAACCTAACCTAACCTAACCTAACCTAACCTAACCTAACCTAACCTAACCTAACCTAACCTAACCTAACCTAACCTAACCTAACCTAACCTAACCTAACCTAACCTAACCTAACCTAACCTAACCTAACCTAACCTAACCTAACCTAACCTAACCTAACCTAACCTAACCTAACCTAACCTAACCTAACCTAACCTAACCTAACCTAACCTAACCTAACCTAACCTAACCTAACCTAACCTAACCTAACCTAACCTAACCTAACCTAACCTAACCTAACCTAACCTAACCTAACCTAACCTAACCTAACCTAACCTAACCTAACCTAACCTAACCTAACCTAACCTAACCTAACCTAACCTAACCTAACCTAACCTAACCTAACCTAACCTAACCTAACCTAACCTAACCTAACCTAACCTAACCTAACCTAACCTAACCTAACCTAACCTAACCTAACCTAACCTAACCTAACCTAACCTAACCTAACCTAACCTAACCTAACCTAACCTAACCTAACCTAACCTAACCTAACCTAACCTAACCTAACCTAACCTAACCTAACCTAACCTAACCTAACCTAACCTAACCTAACCTAACCTAACCTAACCTAACCTAACCTAACCTAACCTAACCTAACCTAACCTAACCTAACCTAACCTAACCTAACCTAACCTAACCTAACCTAACCTAACCTAACCTAACCTAACCTAACCTAACCTAACCTAACCTAACCTAACCTAACCTAACCTAACCTAACCTAACCTAACCTAACCTAACCTAACCTAACCTAACCTAACCTAACCTAACCTAACCTAACCTAACCTAACCTAACCTAACCTAACCTAACCTAACCTAACCTAACCTAACCTAACCTAACCTAACCTAACCTAACCTAACCTAACCTAACCTAACCTAACCTAACCTAACCTAACCTAACCTAACCTAACCTAACCTAACCTAACCTAACCTAACCTAACCTAACCTAACCTAACCTAACCTAACCTAACCTAACCTAACCTAACCTAACCTAACCTAACCTAACCTAACCTAACCTAACCTAACCTAACCTAACCTAACCTAACCTAACCTAACCTAACCTAACCTAACCTAACCTAACCTAACCTAACCTAACCTAACCTAACCTAACCTAACCTAACCTAACCTAACCTAACCTAACCTAACCTAACCTAACCTAACCTAACCTAACCTAACCTAACCTAACCTAACCTAACCTAACCTAACCTAACCTAACCTAACCTAACCTAACCTAACCTAACCTAACCTAACCTAACCTAACCTAACCTAACCTAACCTAACCTAACCTAACCTAACCTAACCTAACCTAACCTAACCTAACCTAACCTAACCTAACCTAACCTAACCTAACCTAACCTAACCTAACCTAACCTAACCTAACCTAACCTAACCTAACCTAACCTAACCTAACCTAACCTAACCTAACCTAACCTAACCTAACCTAACCTAACCTAACCTAACCTAACCTAACCTAACCTAACCTAACCTAACCTAACCTAACCTAACCTAACCTAACCTAACCTAACCTAACCTAACCTAACCTAACCTAACCTAACCTAACCTAACCTAACCTAACCTAACCTAACCTAACCTAACCTAACCTAACCTAACCTAACCTAACCTAACCTAACCTAACCTAACCTAACCTAACCTAACCTAACCTAACCTAACCTAACCTAACCTAACCTAACCTAACCTAACCTAACCTAACCTAACCTAACCTAACCTAACCTAACCTAACCTAACCTAACCTAACCTAACCTAACCTAACCTAACCTAACCTAACCTAACCTAACCTAACCTAACCTAACCTAACCTAACCTAACCTAACCTAACCTAACCTAACCTAACCTAACCTAACCTAACCTAACCTAACCTAACCTAACCTAACCTAACCTAACCTAACCTAACCTAACCTAACCTAACCTAACCTAACCTAACCTAACCTAACCTAACCTAACCTAACCTAACCTAACCTAACCTAACCTAACCTAACCTAACCTAACCTAACCTAACCTAACCTAACCTAACCTAACCTAACCTAACCTAACCTAACCTAACCTAACCTAACCTAACCTAACCTAACCTAACCTAACCTAACCTAACCTAACCTAACCTAACCTAACCTAACCTAACCTAACCTAACCTAACCTAACCTAACCTAACCTAACCTAACCTAACCTAACCTAACCTAACCTAACCTAACCTAACCTAACCTAACCTAACCTAACCTAACCTAACCTAACCTAACCTAACCTAACCTAACCTAACCTAACCTAACCTAACCTAACCTAACCTAACCTAACCTAACCTAACCTAACCTAACCTAACCTAACCTAACCTAACCTAACCTAACCTAACCTAACCTAACCTAACCTAACCTAACCTAACCTAACCTAACCTAACCTAACCTAACCTAACCTAACCTAACCTAACCTAACCTAACCTAACCTAACCTAACCTAACCTAACCTAACCTAACCTAACCTAACCTAACCTAACCTAACCTAACCTAACCTAACCTAACCTAACCTAACCTAACCTAACCTAACCTAACCTAACCTAACCTAACCTAACCTAACCTAACCTAACCTAACCTAACCTAACCTAACCTAACCTAACCTAACCTAACCTAACCTAACCTAACCTAACCTAACCTAACCTAACCTAACCTAACCTAACCTAACCTAACCTAACCTAACCTAACCTAACCTAACCTAACCTAACCTAACCTAACCTAACCTAACCTAACCTAACCTAACCTAACCTAACCTAACCTAACCTAACCTAACCTAACCTAACCTAACCTAACCTAACCTAACCTAACCTAACCTAACCTAACCTAACCTAACCTAACCTAACCTAACCTAACCTAACCTAACCTAACCTAACCTAACCTAACCTAACCTAACCTAACCTAACCTAACCTAACCTAACCTAACCTAACCTAACCTAACCTAACCTAACCTAACCTAACCTAACCTAACCTAACCTAACCTAACCTAACCTAACCTAACCTAACCTAACCTAACCTAACCTAACCTAACCTAACCTAACCTAACCTAACCTAACCTAACCTAACCTAACCTAACCTAACCTAACCTAACCTAACCTAACCTAACCTAACCTAACCTAACCTAACCTAACCTAACCTAACCTAACCTAACCTAACCTAACCTAACCTAACCTAACCTAACCTAACCTAACCTAACCTAACCTAACCTAACCTAACCTAACCTAACCTAACCTAACCTAACCTAACCTAACCTAACCTAACCTAACCTAACCTAACCTAACCTAACCTAACCTAACCTAACCTAACCTAACCTAACCTAACCTAACCTAACCTAACCTAACCTAACCTAACCTAACCTAACCTAACCTAACCTAACCTAACCTAACCTAACCTAACCTAACCTAACCTAACCTAACCTAACCTAACCTAACCTAACCTAACCTAACCTAACCTAACCTAACCTAACCTAACCTAACCTAACCTAACCTAACCTAACCTAACCTAACCTAACCTAACCTAACCTAACCTAACCTAACCTAACCTAACCTAACCTAACCTAACCTAACCTAACCTAACCTAACCTAACCTAACCTAACCTAACCTAACCTAACCTAACCTAACCTAACCTAACCTAACCTAACCTAACCTAACCTAACCTAACCTAACCTAACCTAACCTAACCTAACCTAACCTAACCTAACCTAACCTAACCTAACCTAACCTAACCTAACCTAACCTAACCTAACCTAACCTAACCTAACCTAACCTAACCTAACCTAACCTAACCTAACCTAACCTAACCTAACCTAACCTAACCTAACCTAACCTAACCTAACCTAACCTAACCTAACCTAACCTAACCTAACCTAACCTAACCTAACCTAACCTAACCTAACCTAACCTAACCTAACCTAACCTAACCTAACCTAACCTAACCTAACCTAACCTAACCTAACCTAACCTAACCTAACCTAACCTAACCTAACCTAACCTAACCTAACCTAACCTAACCTAACCTAACCTAACCTAACCTAACCTAACCTAACCTAACCTAACCTAACCTAACCTAACCTAACCTAACCTAACCTAACCTAACCTAACCTAACCTAACCTAACCTAACCTAACCTAACCTAACCTAACCTAACCTAACCTAACCT
The DNA here is from genome assembly GCA_947507595.1 of Pyralis farinalis. Lineage (NCBI taxonomy): Eukaryota > Metazoa > Arthropoda > Insecta > Lepidoptera > Pyralidae > Pyralis > Pyralis farinalis. The sequence goes on along the minus strand of OX382264.1, from coordinate 41,056,013 downwards.
AACCTAACCTAACCTAACCTAACCTAACCTAACCTAACCTAACCTAACCTAACCTAACCTAACCTAACCTAACCTTTTTTTTTTTTTTTTTTTTTTTTTTTTTTTTTTTTTTTTTTTTTTTTTTTGTGACGCGGGGAAAAATGCGTTACGCACACCACCGGCGCCTGGGTGGCCTCCGGTGGTAGTGTGGGACTCCCCGTCGGCTGTCCGACGGTATACCCACTAAACAACCCCGCGAAATGCCATCGGCCGCGTTGGTGTGGTGCCCCGGATCTGTCAGCAACAGGGCACCACTGCGACTGGCCAGCCCCTCAGAAGGGGCCGGACTTCTTCTCTCTAGGGGCCATCCCGGCAAATTGGGACAGCCCCTCCGGCGGCGGGACCATTATGGGGCCAGGTTCCCAGCCTGACCCCTAGTCCCACAGGTTAGGGAGGCGGCAGTAGGTGCGCGTAGCGCCTACGCCGCACTCCCGTCCGCCGTCTCCGGAGCGGGACAGCCAACGGATCGTCCTCCCTGTCCCGCTCCGCGGCCTCCTTCTGGGACATGACAGTCTCACAGAAGGAGGCCATCGCCTGCCAGGCACTGTCGCTCCCGAGCATGCAGCGGACCACGCTCGGGAGCGAGAGGTCCGCGCTTCCCAGCGCGGACACCAGATCATGGCGCTGCCGAGACCACCTGGGACACTGCTCCAAGGTGTGCTGAGCAGTGTCCTCGGCCGCGCCACAATCGTGGCAGCCTGGCCGCTCCTCCCGCCTCGCGACCCGGTGCAGGTACTCACCGAAGCATCCATGTCCGGTGAGCACCTGCACCATGCGGAAGGTGAGGGGTTTGCGTCTGCGACGCATCCACGCCTCCAGGACCGGGCGCAGCGCATCCGCAACGCGGACACCATACCGCGGCTGCGCCAGGTCCTCCCCCCACCTCCGCATCATCTCTGCCTGCCCTCGCTGGCGATACCGCCCCACCTCTTCCAATGTGGGGCGCTCGCCGAGGTTCCTCCTCTCCGCAACAAACACGTACACCTCGGCGAGCACCTCCGCCGCCAACTCCCAGGGCGGGTCGCCAGCAAGGGCGGTCGCGGCCGTCCACGCCACCGTACGGTACCCCCTTATCGCCCTCTGCGCTATGACCCGCTGCGCTCTGCGCAGCTGAGCCCTATTGCGAGCGCAGAGGGCGTCCGCCCATATGGGGGCACCGTACGTGGCCATACTCCGGCAGATGCCGGAGTACAGCCGCCTGCACGCGGCGCTGGGCCCGCCCAGATTGGGCAGGAGGCGACCCAGCGCCGCCGCAGCTCTGATGACCCTCGGCCCCAACCGCTCGAAGTGGGGGCCGAAGGTCCATCTCCCGTCCAGGGTGAGGCCCAGGTAACTCATCTGGGCACTCACCCTAACCCTCACTCCTCCTATCTGGAGGTGCGCTCCCGAGGGGGGGCCCCGCCTGCCGGTCCCGCGGAAGAGGAGGGCCTCGGTTTTGTCCAACCGGACCCGAAGCCCAAGCCTCTCTATGCGGCTGACCACCAGTCCAACTCCGACTTCGGCCAGCCGCGCCGCCTCCACGAAGGTCTTACCCCGGGATGTGACGAGGGTGTCATCTGCATAGCAGATGACACTCATCCCGGGGAGGAGACGGCCCCGCAGGACCCAGTCGTATGCGAGGTCCCACAGAATGGGGCCCAGAACGGACCCCTGTGGAACACCGCACACGACGCGCCTTCTAACCATCTGGCCCCTCGCGTCCTCGTAGCGCACCTCCCTGTCCTCCAAGTACGCCTTCAACAGCCTCCCCAAGTACGGAGGCACCCCAAAGTATTTGAGGGCCTCCAGTATGGTACTGTGGGGGAGGCTGTTGAAGGCGTTGGCGATGTCCAACGACACCGCCACCACCACCTCTCCCTCGCGCTCCGCATTCTCCGTCACCGACCTTAGGCGCCTAATGGCGTCGACGGTCGACCGTCTGGCCCGGAACCCGAACTGGGCATCCGATAGGCCCGGTCCCGGGCCATCCTCCAAGTGCTGAGCGAGGCGGGAAGCGACAACCCTTTCGAGGGCCTTCCCCGCCTCGTTCAGCAGAACGACCGGTCGAACCGCCGACCCCGAGTCCGGGGGCCGGTCTCCCTTCAACAGAAGGCAGAGCCGGCCCACCCTGAAGGGTCCCGGGCAGCACCCCGACCGCAAGCAGCAGTCGAGGAGCTCCCGGAACCTGTCTCCGAGGTGCACGAGAGCCAACGCTAGCACCTTCCCGTGCACCCCGTCCGGACCCGGCGCCCCCCTTTTGCCTCGGAGGCGGTCAACGACCGCCTCCATCTCCTGGTCGGTGACGGGCGGCGGAGCGCCCTCCTCCTCTCCTCTGGAGTCCGACGTCCGACGTAGGACCATCCTCGGGGGAGCGTAGCCCCGTGGGGTGTCGGGGAAGAGTTCCCCGACAACCCTCTCCAACACGGCTGGCTGGAGGGTCTCCGTCAGCGGGGCCGACTGAGCGCGGATCTTGTTCCGCGCTCCTCTGTAAGGTCGGCCCCACGGGTCCCTATCCAGACCCTCCAGCAGCTCCTGCCACGCTCCCTCCTTGGCCCTACTGATGGCCATCTGCAGGGCTCTCCTACTCTCCACGTAGACGCCGTGCAGACGGCCATCCCTTTCTTCGTCCCGGGGGCGGCGACGCCTGCTCCGGGTGTACGCTCTACGCGCCCCGTTGCAGACGTCCCGGAGGTCGGCTATCTCCGCCGACCACCAGTAGACCGCCCGCCTTGGGGGCGGACGCCCAACACTGGGCATGGCCGCCCTGCACACCGCCGTGAAGGCGTCGCAGAGACGGCCAGCCCCTGGCTCCACCCCCAAATCCTCCATCGGCGGGAGGCCCCAGCGGCCGACTATGGCCGCCTCCTCCGCCAGTTCCCGGTCGAGCCTGGTGAGTGCCCAACGCGGGAACCGGCTCCGCCACCGGGACGAAATCGTCGGACTCCCGGGGGCTGGAGACACCTCGAACCTGATGTAACGATGGTCCGAGAGTGTCTCCACCCCCGTCTCCACCCTCCAACCCTCCACTCGGCGTGCGGTGGACGCGGTGGCGAAGGACAGATCCACCACCGACCCTCCGTTCCACCGCACGCACGTGTGGACTGTCCCCCTATTCAAGAGGGACAGTCCCGCGGCCAGCGCCCACTCCTCCACTTTCCGCCCCTTGGCTTCCGTGGCCGGGTTGCCCCACGCCGTGGATTTGGCGTTGAAGTCCCCGGCCACGACAACCTGGGCGGGCGCTAGCCGCCTGACTGCCGACCCCAGAGCATCGAGCAGCTGCTCCAGGGCCGGCAGGTCGCGGTTCGGGGAGAAGTACACACCGATGATTGCGTACTCTCCCCGAACCGCCGCCACATAACCGCCACCCCTCCCCCACACCACGAGTGGGGGGCTGGCGCCAGGCCTCGTGACGATGGCCACGGAACCGTCCAGATCCCCGGCCCAGTTAGGCCGGGAGGGCACGGAATATGGTTCCGCAACCACCGCCACGTCCACGTCCCACTCCGCCATGGTCTGCAGGAAAAGGTCCTGAGCCCCGGCGGAGTGGTTGACGTTGGCCTGCAGGAAGCGAGGATGTCCGGCCATTACTCGGACATCCTAGCCTCCGGCGCCTTCTGCCGCCCACTCCCGCGGGAGATGGGGGACGTTCTCCCGCGGATGGATGGGGGGTTGCACAAACGGCCCCCCATCACATGGGTCGCCCTACGCCCGGCGTCGGCGCAAACGGCACAGCGGGCCTGGGCCGAACAGCCGGAGGCGATGTGCCCCGGCTGCCCGCACCGGTAACACAACCGGCTGCGGTCCTCCTTCGAGGGGCACAGCTCGGCTGTGTGCCCCTTCCCCATGCACTTGAAACAGTGCATGGGGCGCGACTCCAGCAAGTGGAGCTGCACCCGACTCCAGCCCACCCCGATACTGCCCAGCTCGAGCAGCTTTTTCGCTGCCGTGAGCGGGCAGCGCATCAGGGCGGAACTGGAATTCCGCCAGTCCGGGCGGATTTCGCCCACCCGGACCTGCTCCGGGGTGCAGCCCCCTTCGCGCGCGACCGCAACCTTGACCCGCTGTACCGTAGCGGCGTCGTCCAGACCCGTGAGGCGGAACTCCGCGCACTTCATGGGCCTGGACACTTCAACAACGCCGGACAGGGCGGCCGTTAATTTGGCCGCCAAGGCGTCAGCCTTCTCGTGGCTGGTGGAGCCGGGGACTTCAATCAGCCTCGCTCCGGTCGCCGACTTTCGTATCCGGAGCGAGCCGATTCCCAGCTCCCCCAGATCCACCTCCCGCTCGGCCTTAAGCAGGGCCGAGGCATAAGACGCGCCCCCTTGGGCTGCCTCCGGCCGTAACTTTAGGATTACGGCCGTGGAGCCGGGGAGCACCACTTTGGGCTTTCTGCCCTCCTCCCTGCCTGCGGGAGCATTGGCTGACGCCTTGGCGGGCGCTGGCGCCGCAGGAGTCGCAGGGGCCGCAGTCTTACGCGGCCTGCGGCGGACCACGTCGGTCCACGCCTCCGTCGGGACCTCGGTGGCCCCTGCCGCTGGCGACGGCGTCACCGCGGCCGGCTTCGCCCTTGATGTGGACGGGCCGAAGCTCGTCCACGTCTCCTGCGGGGCCCCACTGCGGGCGGGACCCGCTCCGGTGGCCGGTCTTGCCCGAGGGCGTACCTCGAGCTCGGCCGGCGCATTCGCCTTCTTCGGCTTAGTCGCCGGCCGACCTGCACTCTCGATGGCAGCCCTCGCTGCCCTCGCCACCGCAGAGTTGTCGCCCGCCAATGGCGGACGGGCGACCACCGGAGGAGGCAGGCGCGACTCGATCGCGGCGAGCCGGCCGTCCACCAGGTTGCCGACGAGCCGGGCGATGTTGGACTCCAGGGTCTGGAGATCCACCGGGCCCGTCGGCACCTGCGCCTTCTTCTCCTTCCGGAGCTCCTCAAACTCCAGGCGATGCGCCCGGACCTCTTCCCTCAGGGAGGAGACCTCCCGATGCAGCCGAGCGTTATCGGCTCTGAGACGGTAGGTCTCCTCCGACTCGGTGCGCATCACCAGGGATTCGAGGATTTCTCGGATCCCGCCCGCAGCCTTTGCGATTTTGGCGGCGTACCCGCCCTTTAGGCTGGCCGACTTGCCGGTGAGGTCCAGGATGACGCCCAGCATCCCGTCGCCCCTCACCAGGAGCTCCTCGGCTCCCTCGTCGGCCAGGCACACCGCCTTCCCCTCAGGGCTTCTCCCTTCGGGGCTACGTTCCACCGCCTCGGGGCTCACCCCCTCGGCGCTATCGGCCACTGCCCCTCCTTGGCGCCTGAAGGCCCGCTTCTCCAGGAGCGCCTGGATGGCCGCCTCCTTGGCCTCCTCCTTGCGCTCCTTGAGCTGTCTGCGGGCCCTCGCCAGACTGGGGGCGATGCCGCCCCTCTTGCCGCGCCTGGCAGTTGGCACCTTCGCCCGCTCGTCCGGCGTCTCGGTCTCCGAGCCGGAGAAGAGGCGCTTGCCCCGCAACAGCTCCGACTCCGAAAGGGTGGTGACCATGGAGTCCGTCTCCACCCATCCCTCGCCTTCACTGTCCACCTCCTGCCTTCGTGGACCCTCCGTGACGTCTTCCCCCCCGGGCCCCCCAGGCCCCCCCATGACCCCCCCTCTCAGCAGTACGGACTTGCTACTGTCCCCCCTGACAGTCTGCACCCCAAAAACCGCAACTCCAGGCCTCCGGACGGCCGAATTAGAGGCAACACCAATAGAGCAGGGTGCTCTCTGTAAGGTATTGCCTACTTTTTCTCCAGGTTCCAGAAGACCTGGAGCGTCGATTCTTTGAGGGTGTGGTAATGGGCTTCCAAAACCCCCAAATCCACCAAAAACGAGAAAAAACTTTCTCCCCCCCCTCAAATTGTCACCAGTGGGAATTTCCGAAAAATTCCCACGGGCAACCCTCAACACCAACAATGACTACACAAAAATAAAATAACCTCCGAAACAACACTCTAACTACCATACAAATCCTCCAAAATCCAAACGTCAACCTAACCTAACCTAACCTAACCTAACCTAACCTAACCTAACCTAACCTAACCTAACCTAACCTAACCTAACCTAACCTAACCTAACCTAACCTAACCTAACCTAACCTAACCTAACCTAACCTAACCTAACCTAACCTAACCTAACCTAACCTAACCTAACCTAACCTAACCTAACCTAACCTAACCTAACCTAACCTAACCTAACCTAACCTAACCTAACCTAACCTAACCTAACCTAACCTAACCTAACCTAACCTAACCTAACCTAACCTAACCTAACCTAACCTAACCTAACCTAACCTAACCTAACCTAACCTAACCTAACCTAACCTAACCTAACCTAACCTAACCTAACCTAACCTAACCTAACCTAACCTAACCTAACCTAACCTAACCTAACCTAACCTAACCTAACCTAACCTAACCTAACCTAACCTAACCTAACCTAACCTAACCTAACCTAACCTAACCTAACCTAACCTAACCTAACCTAACCTAACCTAACCTAACCTAACCTAACCTAACCTAACCTAACCTAACCTAACCTAACCTAACCTAACCTAACCTAACCTAACCTAACCTAACCTAACCTAACCTAACCTAACCTAACCTAACCTAACCTAACCTAACCTAACCTAACCTAACCTAACCTAACCTAACCTAACCTAACCTAACCTAACCTAACCTAACCTAACCTAACCTAACCTAACCTAACCTAACCTAACCTAACCTAACCTAACCTAACCTAACCTAACCTAACCTAACCTAACCTAACCTAACCTAACCTAACCTAACCTAACCTAACCTAACCTAACCTAACCTAACCTAACCTAACCTAACCTAACCTAACCTAACCTAACCTAACCTAACCTAACCTAACCTAACCTAACCTAACCTAACCTAACCTAACCTAACCTAACCTAACCTAACCTAACCTAACCTAACCTAACCTAACCTAACCTAACCTAACCTAACCTAACCTAACCTAACCTAACCTAACCTAACCTAACCTAACCTA